>JAWQEG010002329.1:277500-282506 GCA_033782935.1 Petrolisthes cinctipes
TGGAAAAGTTCAAATATGATTTCTGGAGGGAACATAACTTTTATTCTTTCATCTTCCGACGAGACTTTCCGGGTGATATTGAAAGTATATATATAATATACACATATGTTGCTGTAAATAATTGCCAGCGAGAACGGATGCCGTGTGTCTGTCTGTGAGCACATAATGTAAACACATATTTTATTGTTTTATAACCACTATGTGTGGATATACACGTGTGTACGACGTAAAGAAGAAAGAATTAGATGCTGGTGGGTAACAAGAATCGGGATCCGGTTCCAGAATTTGGTTATCTTTGTGGTTAAGGCAACAAATCTTGGTATTGCGACACACTAGTGGAGGATTGCTCTCTTCTGAATGCCTCGTGTAACTGTTACAAGTGTGTTGTTTTGATTTCACTGCATTCCTTTACACTGTAGAACTTGCATGTTTTACACTGTATTTATACCACTACCACTACTGTTACCACTACCACAACTACTGTTACTGTTGCTGCTGGTGGTGATGATGATAATGATGATGTTACTGTTATCGCTATTGTTTCTATCGTTATCTCCCTCAGTCGTTCACATTGTCTATACCAGGTACCATAAGGAAGAAAGGATTACATTTAGTGACAACAACAACAACTATAACTTCTACCCACAATAATCTTCTCGTTTTAAAGTTTACGAGTGTTTTTTTTTCTGGTTTAAGATGATGAAGCCGATGAAAGAGGTGCTGTGAAGTGAGCCTGTGTTTGAGCAGCCTGGTAAAGCCTATACTCCTGCATGCGGCTGCCTCTTTGTTTACAGACTGTGATAAAGCCTAGTGGAGAGAGGTGGGTGGTGGTGGAGAGTGTGCAGGTGATGGTGGTGTTGGTGGAGTAGTGAAATAGAAAGTTAGGTGGTAATGATGGTGAAACAGGGTGAAGCCTAGTGGGAGTGAGCAGAGTGTGGTGGAGAGTGTTGAAGTATTGTGGTGGTTGTGGTGGAGAGTGTTGGAGTAGTGTGGTGGTGGTGGAGAGTGTTGGAGTAGTGTGGTGTTGGTGGAGAGTGTTGGAGTAGTGTGGTGGTGGTGGAGAGTGTTGGAGTAGTGTGTATTGGTAGTGTTGGAGTAGTGTGGTATTGGTGGAGAGTGTTGGAATAGTGTGGTGTTGGTGGAGATGTTGGAGTAGTGTGGTATTGGTGGAGAGTGTTGGAGTAGTGTGGTGTTGGTGGAGAGTGTTGGAGTAGTGTGGTGTTGGTGGAGAGTGTTGGAGTAGTGTGGTAGTGAAGGTGATGGTGGGTGGTAGAAAGTTGGAATGGTGAAGAATAAGTGATATAGCAGTGTATTGCAACAGCAGTGTATTGAAGAGTGTTTTGAAAGAGTGTTGTGTTCCAATATAAAGTAGAGACTATAGTGGCGGCGGTGGTGGTGGTGGTGGTGGTGGTGGTACTCTGTGATGTTGGTGAGGTGTTGTGGTGGTGGTGGAGCATTGTGATGGAGTATAGTTGTGGTGGTGTGAGTGGGTGGTTGTTGTTGTGGTGGTGGTGGAGTACTGTGATGGAGTATAGTGGTGTGGTGGTGGTGGTGGAGCACTGTGATGGAGTATGGGTTGGTGGTTGTAGTAGTGGAGTGTCATAAGGGAATAAGACAATATTTATCAGTACCCGCCAGTGTTCCTTCTGACTCTACAGCTCGTGTGTGAGTGTGTTCGTTCGTTCTTCAAAACACTAAATAACAAGCAGCCTATGTTGACAATGTATCACAAGCCGACGTTAGCTTGTGATATATTACGATAAATAAATTAATTCACGCTGACTAGAGATTATAAATGCAGAGTAGGAAAGGTCGACTCACTTATAGGCTACTGTAAAATATATTAACCCCTTGATTTAGAGTTGAGTTTCCAGTGGTGAGCAAAAGTGTCTGAAATTGGCCACAGTAAAAATAAACTTATCCCGTCACAATGCTGAAAATTTCTCTGGATTTAGACACCTGTAACACCCACACCAACTGCTATGACACGACACCATACATTTTGAAACAACACCCATGAACCAACACCAATTATATTTGATAATATAACTGTAATTATCGTATCCTTGCTGTACTCCATACCATTCTTCATGTTCTTCTTCAACATAATAATTAGTCCCATAATAATATAGGTTTTCTTTCTCTAATGACCCGCCTCCTTCCATCTTCACAGTGTGACTCATTAACTAGTTTCATTATTTTTACGACTTCATTAGGTTTTTTATAACACATGTATTTTCCTTCAGTCGTATACCCTTGTTAACCTCAACCATCGTTACTTAAGGGTGATGGTCCTATGTATAGCTATGTACTAGCTGCTCCGCCGCCCTTCGGGCGGCTAGGAGCCGCTAGCTCCTGCGAGGGCTGGCGGCCTGCGGCCGCCCTTCCACGCCCTTCGGGCGGTTTGGAGCAGATCGGGTGAGGTGGGTGAGAGGGAAGAAGGGAAGGAAGGGAAGGAAGGGGGGAGAGGGAGGATGGGTTTAGGTGGTTAGATAAAATAAATGGATGGATGGATGATTAGGTATAGAGGAGGTGGGGTGTTGAATAATTGAGGTATTAGTCGTTTTTAATGTTTATTATATCAATCTTTCTCCCTCATTCAATAACTGCATCATTCTAATATTAGCATAATTAATAATATTTCCTTCTTTTTCTATTAATTGCGTCACTAAGCATTTTACTGAAGTGCCTCCTGGTAAACGACTTTTTCACGACTCCGGTTGACGACAATAAATATGGCAATATTGAAAATCAATTTGACAAAAGTGAAACTCTATAGGACAATAATGAGAATCAATATGACAATGGTGTTTGATACTGGAGCAGGAATCAAGAGCTCAAGAAAATATAGTACAAAATATTGGTATTTATTGAAAGAATTACCGTTTTCCCGGTAGTTTGACCCAGGTTAGGTCCCGGTAGTCTGATGCGGTTTAGGTAAGGTCAGGTAAGGTAACGTCAGGCTAATTTCAAAATGCCCCATTTGAATATGCCCTATCTTGGCAATAATGAAAATCAATTAGACAAAACTGAAACTCAATAGGACAATACTGAGATTCAATATGACAATGGTGTTTGATACCGTAGCAGGAATCAAGACGTCAAGAAAATAAGTACAACAATATTCTACCAATCAGAAAATAAATATGGCAATAATGAAAATCAATTTGACAAAACTGAAACTCTATAGGACAATACTGAGAATCAATATGACAATGGTGTTTGATACTGGATTACAAAAATATTCTACCAAGTCTGAAAATAAATATGGCCAATAATGAAAATCAATTGACAAAAGTGAAACTCTATAGGACATAATGAGAATCAATATGACAATGGTGTTTGATACTGGAGCAGGGAATCAAGAGCTCAAGAAATAATGTACAAAAATATTGGTAATTATTGAAAGAATTACCGTTTTCCTGGTAGTTGCCAAGGTTAGGTCCCGGTAGTTTGGCCAGGTTAGGTCCCGGGGGTAGTCTGATGTGGTCTAGGTTAGGTTAGGTAAGGTCAGGTAAGGTCAGGCTAATTTCAAAATGCCCCATTTGAATATGCCCTATCTTGGAAATGGGGCATTTGTGGAGGAAATGCCATAGAAGAAAATAGTCTTAGAATGGTCTAAATAAGTGGGTAATGAAGGTAGAAAAACGGTATGCCAATAACGGTAATTCATTCAATCTTTACCAAAAATATATTCCAATTGGTAGAAATCAATCATAAAAATGGATAAAATGTAATAATATAGGTAAACGACAATATACTTACTGAGATAAGGCATAAACAAATCGAATAATATCCGTGCTGTAGCCTAAATTATGTTCATGAGCTGTTGATTTCTGGACCAGTATCCGATAATTTAATAATAGAATACGTGTTCTCATTTTTAGGGGTACACTACTTTATTACTCATGGCGCTGCTGTACGCAAACCAATGAACCTAGGAAGCTTTAGTTACAGATTCTGGTGTGTAAAATCAAGCTCTACAATTGTGTAAGAAAAAATTTACCTAAATGAAAGAATAAATTGACCGTGTTTTTGCGAAAGGCTGAACTGTGGTATGGTGATTCCGTAGATTTTTCCCCTGTAATTTATTATTATTTCGCTAGCACGTTTTCGTTATATGTGGTTTCGTTGTATGACCCCCCCTAAACCTGAACGGGATCAAAGACTCAACTACATGCAAATTTTGAGGACACAAAGTTGGACGGTTTAGGCGTGCATCGCGGACACACACACACCACACACACACACACACGCAGAGAGAAGCTTGGCTTTATGTATATAGATAAGCCTGTTCCAAATAATTTTTTTTTTTTTTTTTTTTTTTTTTTTGTCTGCTCCAAACACCATTTTTTTTTCCACGCCTGCTCCAAACACCACCACCTTTTTTTTTTTTTTTTTTTTTTTTTTTCCCTAAAGTGTGCTGAAGGAGACTGACTGTTGTGTACATTACCTCCCCATCACGCTCTCATTATTTTACTCCTTCATGGCTTTAATCATACCTCGGCCATTTTTTCTCTCCCCTCCCACCCCACACACACTCTCCCACACTCTCACAAACTCATCCTCTACTTTGATCCTCCCTGTATTTCATTCGACGTACAAACTCTCTCTCTCTCCCTCGCCTACTGACTCTCACTCTCCTTCTTCCCCCACCAATTCTCACTTTTTCTCCCACGAATCTCACTCTCTCCTTCCTCCCATCAACTCTCACTCTCTCCTTCCCCCACCTATTCTCACTCTCTCCTCCCATCAACTCTCACTCTCTCCTTCTCCAACCAACTCTCACTCATTCCCCCACCAATTCTCACTCTCTCCTCCCACCAACTCTTACCTCTCTCTTCTGCTACCAACTCTCACTCTCTCCTTCCCCCACCAATTCTCACTCTCTCCTCCACCAACTCTCGCTCTTTCCTTCTCTTACCAACTCTTACTCTCTCCTTCTGCTAACCAACTCTCACTCTCTCCTTCCCCCACCAATTCTCACTCTCTCCTCCATCAACTCT